>VYZW01050646.1:0-11205 GCA_013401315.1 Balaeniceps rex
CTGCCCGGCATGAGCTCCGCGCCCGGCCCCGGCCGGGAGCCGCCCCGGTACCTCAGGTGAGTCCGGGAACCCCCGGCCTCGGGGAGCTCCCCCGCCCCACGCCGTGGGGGCACTGGGAGCCCCGGGATGGGGGCACTGGGGTCCCGCCGCGCCTGCGCCCCTCACCGTGCGCCCGTACCGGGGCTCCGGGGTTCGCCCCCAGCACGGCCGGGACTCCCCCAGCCGGTGCCCCCGTCCTCCGGCGCACCCTGGGCTGGTCCCTGCTGCCCGCAGGGACGTGGCCGGTGCCGGGTCCCCGCGGGACGTGGTGGGGACCCTGGGAGGGCGCTGGGGGCTCCCGCGGGTGGGGCGGGACCCCCCGCTGCCCCGGGACACCCCTCGGGTCGGCTCCTGCCCCCTCTGATGCTCCCGGGCTCCTCCGGGCAGGGACACGGCGCCTCCGGCCCCCGCGCCGTCCCCACGCGTGTTCCCCGGGACAGTCGGTCCCGCGGGGCAATCCCACCCCGGCTTCTCGCACCCCCGAGCCGCGGGGGCGGCGGGGGCGGGGGGGGGTTGGTACCCAAATAGCCTCGGTTGCCAGAGCAACTGCATCCCGGGTCTCCATGGCTGCGGCAGGGATGGCTCCGGCAGACGCGTCTCCAGCGCGGGGAGCGGAGCGGGGGGACCCCCGTCCCGGGCAGGGCTGGTGCCGCCGCTGCCCCCTCGCTTGCACCCCGGCGGGGGCGGGGGGGGTGGTCCCGCAGCTGAGCTGTGCCGGGCACGGAGCAGGGCTGCGGAGCCGGGATGCGGAGGGGGGGACACACGGAGCCGGGAAGCAGAGCCGGGATGCAGAGAGGGGACACACGGAGCTGGGATGTGGAGCAGGGATGCAGAACCGGGATACGGAGCCGGGATGCAGAGGCGGGACACATGGAGCAGGGATGCAGAACTGGGATGTGGAGCAGGGATGCAGAGGGGGAACACACGGAGCCGGGTTTCAGAGGGGGGGCACACGGAGCTGGGATGTGGAGCAGGGATGCAGAACCGGGGTACGGAGCCGGGATGCAGAGGGGGGACACATGGAGCAGGGATGCAGAACTGGGATGTGGAGCAGGGATGCAGAGGGGGAACACACGGAGCCGGGATTCAGAGTGGGGACACACGGAGCTGGGATGTGGAGCTGGGATGTGGAGCCGGGATGCAGAGCTGGGACGTGGAGCAGGGATGCAGAGAGGCACACACAGAGCCGGGATGCAGAGCCCGGGGTGCCCTGCTCTGGGGGCCGGGGTACGGGAGGGGACACGGGAGCGATGCTCTCCAGCCCCTCATCTGTCCGCTCCTCTCCCTCCTGCTCCCCCCAAGGTCTCTGCCCCGTCGGCGGGGCGGCAGCCCCGGCCATCCATCGTCCCCCCCGGGAGGCACCAGTGACTGGGTTGAACTGGGTCGGACTGGGCTTTGCTGGGTGTCCCCTGGGCTCTGAGGGGCATCGACCCCTGCGCAGGGGCCGGGAGCAGCATTGCCCCCCGCCGCGTCCCCAGGCCCCGTAGGAAAGGCGAACCGCAAAGCCCGGGGGCAGCGGGGAGGGCTGGTAGCGATCGTGCACCCCGCAGCGTTTGGGGGAATGCGGCTCCCCGGGTGGGCAGCGAGCCAGGACCCGGGGAGCCCCGTGACGTCCCCCCCCCGGGGACGCTGCCAGGACAGCGGGAGCCAGCCCGGGCCGGGGCCCAGGTTTCCCTGCCAGCAGCGATTACGGGCAATGTTCTCCCCTGGAGCAGACGTGGGGAATTTTGTCAAGAGCCGAAACGTGCCTTTTGTTGAGCGACCGACACTCAGCTGCGCTGGGGCCGCTCAGCTCCACCCGCCCCGGCACGGGAGGGGGGCCCGGGGGCTGGATTTGGCCCCTTGTCCCCCCCTCTTTGCCCACAGGAGCCGGCCGTGGGGCTGGGGCCGTGGGGCTCACTAGAGGGCACCAAAGGATTTGGGACGGGGATGGGATGGGCTGGGTGTGATGGGAAAGGGTAGGATGGGGTGGGGCAGGATGGGGTTTCTCTGGGGGTCTGCCAGGGCACCGGGGGTCTGGGGGGTCTGCCGGGACATGCGGGGGGTAGGGGGGATCTATGGGGTCAGCCAGAGGACGTGGGGTCAGTGGATCTGTCAGCACGGCCAGGGGATGGGGTCTGTGGTGTCTGCCCGAGGGACCGGGCGTGGCAGGTCTATGGGGTCTGTGGGTCTGTCCAGACACCCAGGGCACGGGGGGGGCTCAGCCAGGATGGCCGGGGAACAGGGGGGGCTCTCTGGGGTCTGCCAGAATGGCCCGGGGATGTCGGGTCTAAATGGTCTCTGGGGACTGCCAGGACACCCAGGGGACGTGGCTGGTCCGTGGGGTCAGCGTGGACGGTGTGGCCCCCCCCCCCCGCAGCCAGGGAGCCGGCAGGACCCCGGCCCTGTAACCCCTCCAGCTCCCGGGGCCGGTAGCACCGCACCGTTCCTGCACATGGCGGGGGGCCAGGGGGTCCCCTCCCTGCAGCTGGGACCGAGCGAGGTGTGAGCGTGCACCCCCAAAACGGGAGCGTGGCTGGGGCCGGGGCACCCCAGCTCCCCCCCAGGGCTGCAGGTTTTCACCCCTGGGCCACCAGGATCCCGACTCCGGCCTCTCCCGGGGGCCAGATTTCCCCGTCCCTTCCATAAGCAGCGCGGCGGCGGCGCGCTGGACCCGGCACACGCTGTTCCCATCGCGGCGCAGGTGAGCCAACAGATGTGAGCAATTATTGTCCAATTTGGAGGCGCCCCGGCCCTGCCAACTTTTGGGCTCGGCAGCAGAGGAACAACCGCAGCATTGTTCGCCTTTATATAACAGCCCAATCCCCACGAGCCCGGGGCCGCTGCCAGGGCCGTGCCTCGCACGAAATACAGCCCCCACCGCCCCCGAATCTGCCGGCCATGCACGTCCCGAGCCGCTGGCTGTGCCCACCCTGAGCCCTGCGAGCCCCCCGCCCGCTCCCCCAGCACCCCCGAGCATCCCCTGCCCCGCACCCTGGGGACGGAGCGGGGTCCCGAGGGGCTCCGTGCCGGGGGTGGGGGGATGTCCCCGTCCTCACTGCCGTCCGCTCCCCCCCCCGCAGCAAGGCGGAGGCGGAGGCCATCGAGAAGGAGCTGCTGGAGGATTACCGGTTTGGGCGGCAGCAGCTGATCGAGATCTGGGGACACGCCTGTGCCATGGCCGTGACCAAGGTGAGGCGGCCAGCGGGGCCGGGGACACCCCACCGGGGCCGGGGGCTTCGCTGCCGGCTGCTCTCCCACCCTCGCCCCATCCCGTCCCCCTGCGTGGCTTCTCCCCCCCCGGCTGCGGTCACCCTCTGCCCCAGACCAGGGGGTGGGGACAGGGGACAGGCAGGGCTCGTGGCAGAGCCCGGCGGGAAGCGATGCTCTGGCCGTGCCGGGGCTGCAGCCTCTCCCTGGGTGGGTTTTTTTGCATCCCTCACCACCCTTCGTTATTTCCCGTGGGGTGGATTGGGCTCACCGGGGGCCGTGGGTTACACCCCCCGGGGTGTCGGCACCGCCGGGCACCGGCTGCCCTTGCTGTGTGTGGGGAGGAGGTGCTGGGGGCTCCCCGGGGCTCCCCGTGCCCTGGCCCCGCTCTCCTGTTGCTGGGAGCCCCGAGTGCTCCTGCTGGATGCGAGGAAGAGGAGGAGGAGGAGGCAGCCGGGCTCTGGGCAGCACGGGCGAGTGGAGGTGCAGCGTCAAGGGCAGCTTTGTGCCTCGGAGGCCGGCGAGCTCCGAGCCTGCCTGGCTCAGATTTTCCGTTGGAGGTGTCTGGACCATTTTCTGCCCTCCCCTTCTCTAAGGGCAGAGGAGTTGCCTGAGGAGGGGAAATATTCGGGTGTTGGGGCCTCCCTGGACCCCAGTGCTGCCTCGGGACTGGTCCTGGTCCTGGTCCCACGTCGTGGGGCTGCCCACCCCTCCAGGGACCCCGGTATCGCAGCATCCCCAGCTCCACTGCCAGCCCCAGCTGGGGAGAGCAGGGCTGAGCATCCTCCTCGTGGGGCCAAGCATCCTCCTCTTCCTCTTGGGGCTGAACCCAGGACAGCATCCATGGACCCCAGCTTGGGTGTCCCCCCACCCAGCCAGGGACCCCGGCATCGTCCCCTCCCGGCACGTCCCCGGGAGCCACAAGGCAGCCGGCAGCGTGGCCGGCGCTGGGGCAGCGCCAGGGCCAGGCAAGCGCAGCTTTGTCCAGCGCCCCGGCGGCTGCGAGCAGGCCGTGCCGCTCGGGTCTCTGGCGTTTGGATGGGACCAGGAGCCAGGCGCTGAGAGCAGGAAAAAATCCGTCAACGGATAAACAGAGCCTCCCTTTGCAGGCTGCTGGTATGCGGAGCGTGCGGCCGCCTCCCTGCAGGCTGGCGGGGAGCCCCATCCTGCCCCGGGCATCGTCCCTGTCCTGGGCATCGTCCTTGTCCCTGTCCTGGGCATCGTCCTTGTCCTGGGCATCGTCCTTGTCCCGGACATCGTCCTTGTCCCTGTCCTGGGCATCGTCCCTGTCCTGGGTACCGTCCTTGTCCCGCCTCGGGCATCGTCCCCATCCCACCGTGGGCAACATCTGCATCCTGCTGTGGGCATCATCCTCACCCCACCGCAGGCCCTGTCCTGCCCTGGGTGCCATCCGGGTCCTGCTGTGGGTGCCATCCCCATCCCACCGTGGGCATTGTCCCCATCCCATCACGTGCCCCATCCCACTGTGGGTGCCATCCCCATCCCACCTTAGGCATCATCCCCATCTCACCACGCACCGTGCTGCCCACCCAGCAGCACATCCCCACCGCGGGTCCAGCTGCCCCTCAAGCCCTGGTTCCCCTGTCCCCGGCACTGGGTGCCATCCCCAGGGCCGACCCGGGGGGACGGGGCTCGGCAGTGGCACGACGTCCCCTTCTCCTCTCGGCAGGCCTTCCCGCTGCCATCCCTGCCGCGGAAGCAGCCCACGGTGCTGGTGGTGTGCGGCCCGGCGCAGAACGGGGCCATCGGGCTGGTGTGCGCCCGGCACCTGCGGATCTTTGTAGGTATCTTCCTCCCCTCCTCCTCCTCCTCCTCCTCTTCATCCCCGAGCGGTGCTGGGCTCCAACGCCACATCCCTGCTCTCCACCGCACAGGACTACGAGCCCACCATCTTCTACCCCAAACGCTCCCCGGACCCCCTGTACCGGGATTTCACGACGCAGTGTGAGAAGATGGACATCCCCTTCCTCTCCTACCTCCCCACCGAGGTGAGCCCCCCCGCCGCCGCCGCCGCTGCCGCCGCGCTCACCGGCTGACGTGGTTGAGTTTATTATTCTTTTTTATTCCTTCCCCGCCCGCCCCCGGCTCTGCTGGGAGCCCGGGGATGCCATGAAATCCAGCGGCGGCTGCCGCGGCCCCGCCAGCCACCGGCTCTGTTGTTGTTGGAAGCGCCGGCCTTGGCGGGAGGAATGTGACCCGAAAATGCTGCCCTGGCCGGGGCCACGCGTCTCGGTGTGCCGGGCTCTGCCCCGCCACCGCGCCCCTCGTCCCCCGCTCCCCGCCTTGGCTGGGGGGGGGGCATTTTTTGGCAGTGGCTGCTGGGTGAGTCTGTTTAGGCAGGAAGATGGGATCCCGGTGCGGGGCTCGGTGCCTGTCCCATGGGGGGGTGGCCGGGGACCCCCCCAGCTGCTGGCCACCCTGTCCCTGTCCCCCCAGGTGCAGCTGATCAACGATGCCTACAACGCCGTGGTGGATGCCGTGCTGGGAGCCGAGGTGGAGGCAGGCGAGGGGAGGGAGCCCTGCGCCGCCATCCTGGCCACCCTGAAGCACGTCCGCATCCCCATCGTCAGCCTGGACGTGCCCTCAGGTCCGGCACCACGCTCAGCCCCACCGGGCAGGATAGGATCCCACCGGGCAGGATAGGATCCCCCCCGGGGGTGCTGCACCCTACACCCCGGGCTTGTCACTGCCCACCGTGGCGTCACCCCGGGCTCGGCGCCTGGGCGGCCAGGGAGACCCAGCGGTGCCATCCCAGGGCAGGGACAGCCCTGGGGAGCCCCCGCTCCCCCCCGCCAGCCTGGCAGCGTCCCGGCCAGGAGCCGGGGCTGGCAGCTGCTCCCCGCGGATGCGTTCAGGGCATCCACGATAAATAACAAACTCCCTGAACTGAGACATGATGTAATTTGAAAACACCCGGGTGTCTGGTGGCCAGGCCTGGAATTGCCATCACGCTCCCCCCCTCGCCGCGTCCGCTCCCGCCGCAGGAGCAAACAGGAGCCCCCGGCACGGCCGCCGGTGAATCCCCAGCGAGAAACACCCCGTGCGGTGCCAGGACGCGGCCGGAGCCACGCAGGGTGGCGATGCCGGTGGGGGGGGGACACGGACCTCATCCTGCCTGTGCCCTCCCCATCTCCACCACCCCAGAGCATCCTCCCCCGGCGCGCTGGCCCGGAGCCACCGGCAGCACCGCGTCCCCTGGGGTCACCCCCTGACCCCCTCCCCGTCTCTTTTTTTGCCGTCGCAGGGTGGGACGTGGAGGCCGGGAGCAGCGGCGGGATCAGCCCCGATGTCCTGGTGTCGCTGTCGGCGCCCAAGCAATGCGCCCGCCGCTTCCTGGGCCGCCAGCACTTCGTGGCCGGCCGATTCCTCCCCTACGACGTGCAGAAGAAGTTTGAGCTCAACCCACCCGAGTACCCCGGCACCGAGTGCGTGGTGGCCCTGCGAGCCCCCCGGGAATAAAGCGCTTGGTGGCTCTTCCCCGGGGTCGGTGTCTGCCCGGGGGCGAGGGGAGGGCGGCTTCCCGGCAGGGTTTGGACTCGGTTCCACGCCCCGTCCACGCCGGGGGACTCGGCCCTGCCCACGGCTCGACCCCCCCCATGCCGTGTCCCCTGGGACCGGTCGCCAACCTGCTTTTGGGGACGGACCCGGTGTGACCTCCTCTCTCGCCCGTCCCATGGGGACGTGGGCGGCCGCCGGGGTCCCGTGGGTGGCTGCGGGGTGCCCGGTGCTGCCGCATCCCCCCACAGCCTGAAACCCTCGGGGAGGGGTGGCGGGAGCAGCCCCCTCGCTATGGGGAGTTTAATTAACAGGGAGGGCAGCGAGGAGCCGCTGCTGGGGACCCCCCCGCCGCCCCAGCAGCGAGGGTGTTCTGGGCCCCGCAACAGCGCTGGGAGCGGCCCCCCGCCCCCCCCGGGGAGCTCGGTGCAGCCGGAGTTTCGGGGAATGCAGGGAATGCACCGGGATTTCCGCCAGCTCGGCTGTGGGAGGGGGCTGCGGTTTGGGGGTGACGCTGGGGGGGTTCCCACCCTGTCACCCCCCCATCACCATCACACGCCAGCGCCGCTGGGTGCTTTGCATCCTGCAGCCCTGGGGAGCAGTCGGGGCCATGGGTGCACCGAGCTCTGCACGGGCTCAGCTCCACCTCGGCACCGGGACGCGCGTGGCTCCGGCACACCCACGTGGGCCAGGTCACGGCGCGGGCGCCCACCGGCACCACCAGCCCGCCATGTCCCAAGGCAGCGGGTGCCAGGGGAGTGCTGGCACCCCGACCCCAACCGCAGGAGCGCCAAGGTTGGGCTCGCTCGCTTTTTTCCCTTCCCTCCCCTCCACATTCCCAAGTGCATCCAATTTTAGCAGCTTTGCAAAAACAAACCCTCAGGTTTCCCGGGCTGGAGCGGCGAGCGGCAGCGTGCGGCCGGCTCGCTGGGGAGGGCTCCTTCCCGCTTCCCTCTTGACACCGATCCAGCCCCGGCAGAGCCGACGGCCCCGGGTGCCAGGAGCCGATTGCTGCTGTCTGCCTGCGCGAGGGGGAAAGGCCTCATATATAGACCCACGGTGCCGCCGCGCTCGCAGTCGCTGGCCGCCCTGCCGCCGTGCGGGCAGCCATGGGGGAGCTGGTGCTGGCCCTCCTGGCTCTCGCCGCCCTGCACGGTGCCGGGGCATCAGGTAAGGCCGGGTCTGCCGTCTAACCACGGCGCGGGGACCCGCCGGTGCTGCCGGCCAGGGGCATCCCTGCCCTCCCGGGGGCTGGCAGCGGCGATGCGGGGCAGGATGGGGATGGGGCTGAGCGCTCGCCAGATGTGCGCCGGGGCCAGATGTGCGCCGGGGCCAGACGTGTGCCTGGGTCAGAGGTGTGCCAGGGTCGTGGTCATGGCCAGGGATGGTCCCTGCCGGTGGGAGGACGCGCTGGCGAGTCTCTGGGCAGTGTTGCCCTCCCCAGGGCCGTGACACCGGAGGGACAGGGACGCGCCCCGTGCCGTGTCCCCGCCAGCCCTGCCTGCTCCGGCGCCGGATGGCTCAGCACCAGCGGGAAGCCCCGGCTGGCTCGGCCACCCCAGCTGCTCCGTGGGGCTTTTGCTCCCCCCAGTGCTGAGGCCCCCCAGCCCCACGGGGGTCTCCGCAAGGTGCCAAGGGCAGCGTCCATGTGAGGCTGAGCTGGGAACGTCCCTGGTCCGGGGACAAAATCCACCCAGCTGCAGAACAGGGGCTGCGGGGGGTCCTGCTGTCCCCCAGCTCCCGGCCACCCGGGGAGGGGACAGGAGGGGACGGGCCAAGTCCCCACTGCCGTGGGATTGCTGCTGGTGGAGGGATGGAGCCCACTGCACGCCTGGGGGCACCCGGGGGCACCCGTGGGCAGTGGTCCAGGCTGCGCAGGGGTGTCTTGAGCGTTCGGCCGCATCCTGCCCAGCGCCCGTGGGTGACAGGCACCAGGGGCCAGGTTCCTCTCCAGGGACCTGCTCCCTGCACCGGTCTCCTCCAGCGTGGCTGAACCCCCCGTCGCAGCACCCGGGAGCACCCGCACCAGGGGCAGGCGAGCAGGGCGGTCCTTGGAGACCCCGGCTCCCTGGGGTTCGCTCCTGTGGGACGTGGCTGGCCGGGCTCGGTGGGAGCTGGGGGGGGAACCCTCCACCCGGGGTGCAAAGCGGGCGCCCCGGGGCCGGCCGCTGCCGTGGCGGTGCCTGCGCTTGCCAGCTGCGGTTTTACAGCCCAATTTCCTGCCGCCTCCTGGTTTGGCTGGTGGGGCTCAGCGTGACGCCAGGTTTGTGCCGTGGCCTCGGCACGGCAGGCGCGTGCGTGGGCTCCCTGGCTCGTGTCCCCGTCCCACATCACCCTGAGCTCGCCCCGGGGCAGCCGGGAGCTCGCAAGCAGCACTTCCCAGGCACACAGCCTGTGGGCACGGCATGGGCCCCGGCACGGCTGGACTCGCCACGCAGCACCAGCCTCGGCTGCCCCTCGGTCCATCCGTGGCTGGCGGGGAGGCTGCAACCCGCCCTCGGCTGCCCGGGACGACGACACCGCCAGCCTGGCCCCACGGAGCCGGTAAATCCTGCCCTGAGCCCCTTGCCTGGCTGACGATGCGGGGCTGGGGGGCTCAGGGTGGGAGGGGTCCCCATTCCTGCTGGGATGTCGTCCCTCCCGGCGCTGGCTGAGCTTCGCCGCGTGATGTTGGTGCCCACAGCTCGGCGAGGGACCAGCTGGGCGCCGTTGGGTGCCCTGGGGAGAGGGTGCCCCGGCACCGGGTGCTCTCACCCTGCGTTTCCCACAGAGCCCTTGGAGAACGACTCGGAGCCGGGCAAGAGCGGCGCGGCGGGGAAGCCCTGGAAAGCGGCCCCCAGCCTGGCAGACCTCGACCTGGACACGGCAGGTACGGCTGTGCCCGCGCCGCCGCCGGCCACCGTCCCGCTGGGGACCCGCGGCTGGGCCACCCCAAAGGGGCTGCGCGGCGGGGGCAATGCCCACCACGCCAGCCCGGGGGGTGCCATCTCCCCCCCACGGTGGTGTCCCCACGGGACCCTCGCAGCAGGGACGTGGTGTCCATCCCAGGCGGCGGAGCCGAGTGGACGTCCTGGTTCAACATCGACCACCCCGGGGGGGACGGGGACTACGAGAGCCTGGAGGCCATTCGCTTCTACTACCGCGGGCGCGTCTGCGAGCGGCCGGTGGCCATCCAGGCCCGCACCACCGAGTGGGAGCTGCCCGAGGAGGTGGGCGAGGTGGTGCACGCCAGCCCCAAGAAGGGGTTTCGCTGCGTCAACA
Source organism: Balaeniceps rex (assembly GCA_013401315.1). Taxonomy (NCBI): domain Eukaryota; kingdom Metazoa; phylum Chordata; class Aves; order Pelecaniformes; family Balaenicipitidae; genus Balaeniceps; species Balaeniceps rex. The sequence goes on from VYZW01050646.1 coordinate 10,006, forward strand.
GGGAGCAGCCGCAGGGCAAGACCTGCTCCAACTACCACATCCGCTTCCTCTGCCCGCTGGGTGAGCGCTTGGCCCCGCCGCGGCCCACCCCCGCCTGCCGCTGCGGTCTGGGGGGGTCCCTACCCATTGCTGTGCTCACCCCTCGCTCGGCTGCACCCCCCGGGTGCTGCTGGAGCTGCGGCTGCACCAGAGACCCCCCCCCAGCAATCACCCCCCGGGTGCACAGCACCGGGCACCATCCCGGGGACGCCCCCCGTGGAGCTGGGTGCGGGTGGTGGGACCCCAGTTAACACCTCTGCCCCCCCCAGAGCACATCTACTGGTCGCACTGGTCCTCCTGGAGCCCCTGCTCGCGCAGCGCCTGCGGCAGCAGCGGCACCCAGACCCGCACCCGCCGCTGCGTCAACGCCCGGCTGGTGGCCGCGCTCAAGGAGCTCAAGTGCAAGGGCAAAGCCGTGGAGCGACGGCCGTGCAGCACCGGCCCCTGTCCAGGTAGGGACACCGGCACCTCCGCCGGCACCCACCTGCCCCCCGGCCGCCGCTTGCCACCTGGTGCCAGCCACCCCCGGCTCCTCTCCCGGTCCCCACTGCCGGTGGCACGAGGGGTCCCGTGGGGCCGTCCCCGCACCGATGCGGCAGCTCCGCGGGCAAAGCCACCACCTGCACGTCGTCAGCTTAATTGCAGTCATGGAGGCCGTGCTGGTAAAATTAGCTCGGCAGGGGCACGTGGGGTGAGCCGGGGCTGGCCGGGCACGGGCGGCTGGATGGAGCCTCCCCGGTTGGGGACCCCCCGTGTCCCCGTGGTGTGGGGCCACCCCAGGCTGGAGGCTGGAGGTGGTGCGGTGCCCGATGCCCGCCCGGCGTCTCCCCCGCAGAGTCGGCGTGGATGGAGTGGGGCGCCTGGGGCCCCTGTTCCCGCAGCTGCGGCAGCACCGGGACGCGCGTCCGACGCCGGAGCTGCAAGAAAGCCAAGAAGGTGCCGTGTGCCGGCCGCCCCGCTGAGGTGCAGAAATGCCCCCCCTCGCCCTGCCCAGGTACCTGCCCTTGGGAATGTGGGGACCCCCTCCCCGGTGCCCCCCACCCTCGTGGCCCCGCCGGTGGCCACGGCCATGGGGTCTGAGCGCCATGCCGCCCCGCAGCCTGCCCCGAGCACACGCTGCAGGGCACCGTCGTCTCCAGCACTGGCGCGGCGTTGCCGGAC
>VYZW01050648.1:0-12773 GCA_013401315.1 Balaeniceps rex
AAGGTCATAAACTCTCCTTTTTTTCCTGAGTTCCAGCCATAGATCTCTGTTCAGCCAGACTGGTCTTCTTCCCTGCTGGTTCATCTTTCGGCATGTAGGGACAACCTGCTCCGAGAAGATGGATTATTAAGAGAATGGTTTACTTTAAAGTATGAAATGTAATACATAAGAACATATTCTAATGTCATATTTAATCCTTTTGCTGTACTTATGTTTTGAAACATGACAAAAAATTTGTAATAAAACAGTCTCTTTTAAATAAATCTGAGAAAATTGCACTTATTTGTGTTTTCAACAACAAAATCCTGCTATTTAAAGGGTTTGCATAACAGTTGTTTTGAATTTTTTTACTGTAGCTTGTTCTGATTTTTTTTTCATCTGTTACTGTGAACTTTAATCATGTTGAGCTTATCCCAACGGTTTCCTGTGCTCCAGATTTTTAAGCTACCTAACCTGTGTAAATACATTAGGGCTGTTCTAAACCATTAAAAACAAGAGGAGATGGATGTACGCAAAGTTCAAATGTGTTCTGCTGGCTTTTATCATTAGTGTGAATCATGTGGCAATTTAGATGTTTAAAATAGTTTGTTGTTTATAAAACACAGCAAATGAAATCTCTCTAGAGGAGACAAATATATATTGAGCATTTCAATTTGGTGGTGTGGGAAGTTTCTTACTGGAAGGGGCTAGGTTTTTTCCATTTGTATGTTTTCATTTTTATTTAAAATTATTTTTGGTGTACTTGAAATGGTGTGTGTTGAAAGCTGTGGAAACTGAAATCCTTCTTTCGTCCTCAAAAATGAAATAGTATGGGAAGTTAAAATATATGCTTCCAGGACAGGGGTAGATCACTAAAACAGGATTCAGTCTTCCTGCTGAATCAGTTTTTCACCTCTCTCTGTTATTTCCCGAGACCTCCAGCTTAATTTCACATTGCATGCAGAATCAGTGAATAAAAGTGTTTAAAAAATTTAAAAAGCGTGAAAGATGACATTTCTTGGGCCAGATATGGAGTGATGCTCCTGTCTGGATGGAGGCTGACAGCTGTTCCTTAAAACCAGCAGGCACAGTGTGCCAAATCAGCAAAGCCATGTGGGAGAGTACAGCTGTTCGGGAAAGTATATAAAATCTAGTTGTCAAGTGCCATTGTCTGGTTTTGGGGGTTTTTTTTTCATCTTCAATTATTATTAGTGTGCAGACATAGTGTCGTGGTTTAGCCCCAGTCAGCAACCAAGCACCACACAGCCGCTCGCTCACCCTCCCCCCTCCCCCGGTGGGATGGGGGAGAGAATCGGAAGGGCAAGAGTAAGAAAACTCGTGGGTTGAGATAAGAACAGTTTAATAATTGAATAAAATAATAATAATAGTAGTAGTAGTAGCAATAAAAATTGCAATGAAAAGGAGAACGAGAGAGACAAACAAAACCCAGGAGAAAAACAAACAAGTGGAGCAACTGCTCACCACCTGCTGACCGGTGCCCAGCCAGTCCCCGAGCAGCGATCGCTGCCCCCCGGCCAACTCCCCCCAGTTTATATACTGAGCATGACGTCATATGGTATGGAATAGCCCTTTGGTCAGTTTGGATCAACTATCTTGGGCTGTGCCCCCTCCCAGCTTCTTGTGCACCTGGCAGAGCATGGGAAGCTGAAAAAGAAAGTCCTTGACTAGGGTAAGCACTACTTGGCAACAACTAAAACATCAGTGTGTTATCAGCATTCTTCTCATACTGAATCCAAAACACAGCACTATGCCAGCTACTAGGAAGAAAAGTAACTCTAACCCAGCTGAAACCAGGACACATAGAACAGTAGATACTTAAGAAGCAAGCATAATAAGAGGGAGTCCATCTAAATCTGTGTAAGGAAAAGTTAATCCCTTAGAGGTATAAGGGAGGCGGCACTTGCATGGACAAGCAGGCTAGGAAACAGAGCAGGAGTCAGTGACGGGAGGTGGCTATGGAAGTTGGTTGGGCATCTGTGCTGGGACCTGTTCTTTTCTACATATTCATAAACAACTCTGCAAAGGAGGCGAATGCTGAGGTAACAAGAAGTTTGCCGATGCTCCACTAAGCGACAGAACCATAAAGGGCTAGCTGAAGAGCTGCAGAAAGGCATTACAAGGCACGTGCCTGGGTAATAAATCGGCAAATGAAACTTGGCGTAGATAAATGTAGAACGATGTTTGTAAGCAAAATACAACCCTAACGTGGCATATAAAGTCACAGGCTCTGAACTTTATGACTCAGAACTGGGATTTTGCAGTTGTGGCAGGCTGTCTCCTGAGAAGGTCAGCTCACTGCTCGTTGCAGCTCCACTCTTCACTACCCCAAAAACATGCAGCAGAGCTGGAAAAATGCAGAGAAGGCCAACAAGGATGAGCAAAGGTCTGGAACAGATTCTGTGCTATGGTCCTTATTCCTCAGTCTAGAAAAGAGATAACGGGGAGGAGGAAATATGATAAATGGCATGGGGAGGTGCGTTGGGATCGTTGTCTCCCCTAATAAAAAAAACGGGAATTACCAAACTAGGAAAATGGACATGCAGAGCAAAAAAAAAAGGTGGTTCTTCATGTAATCCACGATTAGGCTCTAACTCTCCACTGAAGCTGTGGATCCTTAAGTTTACGTAAGTGCAAAGAGGTGCTGAACAAAGGACACCCACTGGGTGTTACTTCATGCGTGGAAGTGAGACGCAGCTCAGGACATCTCTGAAGCAGCATGTTACACGTGCACCTTGCTGCTGTATGCCTCCCCAGGGACCTGCTGCTGGTCACTCTGGGAGGCGGGATACCGACTGGAGGTCTTCCTCAGTGTGGCCTTTCCCAAGCTGTAATTCCTCAGATGCCCCTAAAATTGATGTCCTGAAATGAAGAACCAACAGCTTCAACAACAAAAGTGTCTTTCACATGCACTCTCACAGACTGCAGCTGGAATGTTGGGTGCAGATACTATCTGATGGCAGTGCACAGGTTGCATCAGAGTGATACCCTAAAGGGAAGAAGCCTGTTGGTGTAGCTAATTTTACACTGTGTTCCAGTGTGTGTGCAGAATAATGAAAGTAATTCTGGTTGGGTCTAGTCCATTTTATACTAATTATTGTATCTGATACAAGGTTTCTGGAGTAACATGGCCAAAAATAGTGTTAATTGAGACAAATACTACACAGCCAATTTTTAAAAGAAAGCAATAAGAGTAAGGGTTGCAAAAGTCTTACTTTTCCATGGACATTTCCTTTTTCTGCCAACCTTATGCTAGAGTTCAAAGACATTATGCCTAAGTGAAAGTTCAGTTATTGAGCAGGAGTAATAGAAAAATAGTGCAGAATCAGTACAGCTCCTGTGTTGGTATGTCCTCCTTCATTCTGGTATTTGTGCTATTTCCACAGAAAATATTAGAAATAGTCAAGTTTCTAGTCAGCTTCAGGGAAGCTTCTTTTCTGCTTTTGATATGAAATGAGTACCATTCCAGTTAGAGTAAAAAAAAGCAGCGGGGGGGCGGGACACGGACGGGGATGGGACGGACGCCAGAATAAAAACTTAAGAACATTTCAGAACAAGGATGGGCAGCACTCAGTGTCTCTTCTGGTAGTTCCTTCTGCAGCCAGATTTTTTCAGCTGAGGACACAGGCTCTTGGCAGCGAACTGGTGCCATCTGACGTAGCTGGAGAACTGAAAATAACTGCTCTAAGGGAAAAACTTCAGAAGTAAAAGACTTTAGGCATGGTTATCTCATGTTGTTAGGTTTTAGTGTATTTTGTGTGATTAGATAATTGGAGGGTTTGGGTTTTTTTCTTTCCTCTCAAAAATAAGCAGCTGAACAGTCTACCCACAAAGATGATACAGGGCATAGTGAATTGTATCAAACCTGCTGTCGCTTGTGAAATCTGAATTCTCTCTCCGCCTTTTTGAATTATGTGGAAAAAATTTAGTCACTGAAATCAATGTTCAGTCTTTGTTTTATGCTCTTTCGTAAGTGCAATTGGCTTATTTTCCAATTTCTTCATTTATGTTAAAGGCAAAGTTGTACAGCTAACCATAATGGTGGATAAATAGTTATCGATAAAACCTTAGCACATTTGGTGAAAAAAAACGTGGTGTTTGGATCAGCATGTTGTTTTAACAGGATGAGCTGCTTTCAAATAATTGTTTGCAGTGCCTGTTAATTTAAAGCAATCTCACCAGCCTCGGCTGTGGGAGGATTATGACCTGGTCACCTGTCCAAAGCAAGATGCAATGTAATTTAAAAAGAAAAAAATTCCTAGCCTATACTAGTGTTACAATTTGATTTAAAATAAGTGAAATAGTTTATTATTATAAGTAGCATAGCACGTTATAAGTGATCTTTAAAAAGCTCTTGGTATCTTCATATACAGTGCAGACTTGGTAGCAGAACCATATATATAGATAAAAATTACCAAAATGTGCGCTTCTTATAGAGGACCTTGCGTTTGAGATTATCAAAATACTTTATAGATTAATAGAAATTTAATATAGAATCACAACGTTTCATAAGTATTATTTTTGTTTAACAATGAAGGAAACAGAGATACAGAGAAACAGTGATTTTCCAGAAATCTTAAGGTGAATGTGATGGTTGAGAATGTGGCGAATGTGATAGTCGAGAGTGTGGTGGCTTGGCAGAGAAAAAAATTAAATCCTAATAGAGAGCCAGGTTTTTCATTTTACTGGGTTTCACATTTTTCTCTTATATTAGTAATAAAGAAGATTTTTTTTAAGTATGAAGTATATTGATAGATTATGATCCAGTAATACTGTGAACAACCTTTTTTTGACTTTTCAGTTACTAGAACGGAAGATTAATAGATCCTTGTGTATACAAGTCAAATCTGGTGTTTTGAAAAGGGGTGGAAGAAAATTTGTCTTGTGTTTGTTTTGATTTTATGTTTTACTTAACTTCAGATACTATTCCCCTCACTGAAAGCATGAAGTAGAGAGATTGTGGTGCTTATATCACTCCAGATTTTATTCGCTCTTATTCCACTGAGATCATAGAATCATAGAATCATTTGGTTGGAAAAGACCTTTAAGATCATCGGGTCCAACCGTACCTGTCCACTACTAAACCATGTCCCTAAGCACCTCGTCTACCCATCTTTTAAATACCTCCAGGGATGGTGGCTCGACCACTTCCCTGGGCAGCCTGTTCCAATACTTGACAACCCTCTCCGTGACGAAGTTTTTCCTAATATCTAATCTAAACCTCCCCTGGTGCAACTTGAGGCCATTGCCTCTCGTCCTATCANCCCAAGCCTGTAGCATTGCATGGGGTTGTTGTGGCCCAAGTGCAGGACCCAGCACTTTGCCTTGTTGAACCTCATACAATTGGTCACAGCCCAGATCAAAAATTCCTGGCAAGTAACTTCTTGACAGTTTCACTTATTTACCATATATAATTTATGAGAATACTTTGGCTTTTCTGAAACTGAGAGATGTGTTTATGGAATGATATGAAGGATGTCTGAAACCTGAAAAAATATGCAAAATGTGCAAAGACAAAAGCGTTACGGTACAGATCATGGTGTTTAACAATGGTGAATTCACGAAGGTGTGCTCTCTACAGATCCTCACACCAGGCTGCTTCTTGAAAGATTGTTCAATGCCACATGAGAGAGGAGAAAACAGAAAAGCAGAAGAGGTGGATGACAATGTGTGAGATATTAAACTCTAACCACATAGTGGACCACATTACTGAGAGCATTGCAAGCAGGTCAAGGGAAGAGATCATTCCCCTCTGTTCCACACTGGTGTGTTGTATCTGGTTTTCTTATGGTGTGGGACTTCCCAGCAGAAGACAATGACAGACCAGAATCCAGTGGATGGCCACTACACGGATGGAGGGCTGGAACACTTGGCATACAGGCTAAACAGGGCTTGTTTAACCTGAAGAAGACAGGTCAGGTTTCTGTTTCCTGTGATCATTAGTACAGCAAGGGCAGTTACGTGTAAGGTGGAGCCAGTTTCTTCTCAGAAGTACACACAGAAGAACAAGGGACAGCGGTCACAAGCTGCAAGAGTAAACATCTGCTTGGATATAAGGAGAAAATTCTTCCCCAGCGAGTGGTTAAGCACTGGAGCAGGCTTTGCTAGAGAGGCTGCAGGATCTCTGTCTTTCGAGACATTCAACATGGGCTTGGGCAAGGCAGCCTGATCTAACTTTGAAGTTGGCCTTGTTTTGAAGCTGAACTAGGTAGCTACCAAAGAGACTTCCCATTTAAATTATTCTGTGCTTGTGTGATCCCAGATGGGCTGACATGGAGGGTAGTCAGAGGTGGTCTGTATTGAGGACCTGATACCCAACCATTTCATAAACAGAGAGCAAGCCCTCTACATAAGGTGGAGTTGTATGTAGATATGTCCACACAGGTTGCAATAATCTTTTAGCAAGGATTAATTACAATTACATCATCTGATATATATTAAATTCAAAGGTAGGAACAGCATATCTGTGTTCTGAATGAACAACATTCAGAATTTACTGATTTTCAGTTGCATTAGTATTTAAATACTTGTAGGAGCAAATTTTCAGAAGTGCTCTGTACTGCAGTTTACAGTCCTATAAAGTTAATTTATTAATCTCTGTCAGAACATTTAAATTTCAAAGGATTAAGTATGGCTGTTAGGCTCTAATTTCATTCTATAAGGAGCTGAGAACCCTTTGCACCCAACAACACTCAAAATTAGAGGCTCTTCCTGGATTTATTTCACTACTTGGGGGAAAATTGCCAGAATTGTTAAGTGGTTCAGGGGAGCTAACGCTAGAAAATGGTAAGCTGTGCTGAAGGACGCCAGTTCTGCCAGATCCATGGCTCTGAGTGCTCACTGAGCAAAACATGGAAATGCAAACAGAGAAAATACTGGAAGCCCAGAGCAATTAAAAAAGGCGAACTGAGTATGAAACTTTCTGGAAAAAGGAAGGATAAATGAAGGCGGCTGATACTGCTTTTCCCTGCATATGAATGCAAAATGGATTCCAGCAAAAAGTATTTTAGGCCTTTTCTTTTCTAGTGGAAAAAAGGAATTTGTAGCAACTACATATTTTTAGTGTAAAACAATGTGACAACAAGGCAGGCAATATTTTTAGTTGATGAACATCCAAAGCTCTATATGAGCTCTATACATACCACAGTCATCAGTAGGAACCCATTCCTATGCTTTTGAAATTTGGGTTGCAAGACATAAAATGCATTAATGCTTCGATTTAGGTTGCCTTCAGAAACAAGCAAACAAATTCTGTTCAGATTTAGGAAATAGTAAGTTTCTCACCATGCTGAGTGTGTGATTTGACCTTTCTGTCTGCTGCCACAAGCTGGACAGTCTTGTTTACGCTTTGGAGAATGATTAAAGATCTTTATTAAGATGATTCTCTAAAAAGTAGATATATTCCACTCTGAGAACAAATCATGGCTTAAGTCCATCAGGCTCATGATGCCTTGACATGATCTTATGAGCAGACACAATGGAATCTACATACAGTATTGTCATGGAAATTTGAGATGTTTGTTTCTATGTCAGAATAGTGAGCCCTAAATCTCTGCCTGTCATAACTAATTGTTGATTTATGACATTCATCCTGGATGTGATAAGCTGTTCCATTTGTTAACAGGACTTCATAATTCTCATAATTATGGCCTTTCCTTCTTAATGAGTGGCACCATTTTTTACTGACAGAGGCACAAGCATTTAAAATAATGTTTTTCAGATTTGTTTTCTTTTGTGAGGAATAGTAAGAGGTTCCAGGGAGACAGTAAGATTTATTGTTGGAAACACTCTTGGTGGGTTTAGAGATGTACAACTATCATTTTCCGAGCCTTGCTGCCAGATGTCCAAGAAGCCTGTTTTCAAATGTTATTATGGTGACAAACCTGCAGTGAATCAGCAGAATTTCATACATTGTTCTACAGATACCCATTTTTCTAGCTCTGTTTTGAACTGTGTGAAACTCTTTAGTATAAGACAAAAAGAAAAATAGTGTATGGAAGAAGATTAGGAAAAAATAAACATCATTTGGCCACTAGATGGAAACAGAAGCAGCAAGCGTGCATATGTGTGTGTTAACTATATGTATTTGCATATTCACCTGAATATTTTAATCTCTTATCTTTACATGAATATAGAGAGAGTAAATAAAGTAATTTTTAGTATTACAGTTCAAGAATGAACTGGACAGCAGAGTATGGTTGGAGTAGACTAAAATGCATACAAGAGAGATGAAATAAAAAGGGGAAGGGTAAGAATACCAATGCGAAGGAAATCAAACTCAGGGAAGCTCTAAAAAATGCTGTAAACCATGAAAGCAGCATAATGCTGGCTCATCAAGAGGGGCAGAGTCTATAAGAATATCTTCTCTTTTTTTTCCCGTGTTGTTAGATTTTATCAATTTTCTGTTCCTTTGCAGCAACAAGGAAAGAAGTCATCTTGGGTCTTTGAATATGTCAGGAGTGATTTTCTGTGAGGAAGCCTTGCTTCTGAAAAGCCTTAGAAGTTCTCACCACATCTCCAAATATTGCTGTTTTCATCCAAAGTTGAATCTCTGAATCCCATATCATTAAACTAAAGAACCACAGCCTGCTTAGTTAACAGTTAAGCAGCTGTTCAGAATGGTCCCTATTGAGTCATGGAATCATTCAGTCACAGAATAATTTAAATTGGAAGAAAACTCTTCAGGTCTCTAGTCCAACCTCCTGCTGAAAGCAGAGCTGATTTTGAAGTTAGATTAGGTTGCTCGGAGATTTGTCAAGTTTTGAATGACTCCAACGATGGAGATTCCACAAACTCTCTGGCAAACCTATTCCTGTCCTTGACCACTGTGGGGAAAAAAAAAAAAAAACAACTTTGTCTAACCAGAATTTCCCTTACAGCAACTTCTGTTGCTTTCACCAGTTCTTAAACTCTCATGGTCTCCACAGCCAAAGCTGCTGTAGATCTTCACATTTCCTACCAGCTGTTCTGTAATTGCAGGTCCTGCAAACCATTTCCCTCAGTTGGCCTGTCCAGTGTCTGCAGTAAAAAATTGTCACTGAGGGACTCAAATCACCAGGATTTTGAAAGTAAATCTTCCTCACCTAACATTTCTGGGGAAATTTTAGACGTCTGTAGATAGAGATACTTTGGAAGATAGAATGATGGTAACACAAGAATGACGGGCACGCTTCAACCATGGATATTCAACTCATCCTAAAGTAGATGTTATATGAATTGTGCCTATTCCTCTCCACTGATTATAAAGGCTGCTGACTGTACTACATACATCATGGATATCTAAAACTGAATGAAATGAATCTCACCTTTGCTGACTCTTACATAGATGACCACATCTTTCTGTTGCTTGTGGATATTGAAATCCATTCTGCAAGTCAGGGTACAAACTTACTGAATATGATAGATGCTATGTTTTGAAGTACCTATCCTTTAGGAATGTTGTTGTGCCATTAACAGCAACATATTTACTGATTTAACATTCACAAGAATGTACCTTAATTTAGCACAAAACTTTTATTGGCACTAAATATCCTGTTCCTCTGCTCTGAAATGTCTGCAAAGCCTTTTAAATTAATGTAGGTTATAAGAGCTTTCTCATTCATTGTGCACATTTGCCGACATGTTGATAGTTTTGTCTGCTGTTTCTGTTCCACAGTGACATATTATAATGTTTGGCTGGATTAGGCAGTATGAATTTGTTGTTCATAAGCCTAGACAGAGCTTTAACAACTGTTGATAGAAAAGGTCTGTCATGGACAGATATGTGAAAAAATGCCAATCTGACTGGGAGTTCAAAGGAAAGCAAAAGAAATAATTTTCTAGCATCTTGGAAAGAAACCTGAATCTGTTTGCACAGATACGCTGGCCTTCTGGAGAAGGTTCACAGGTTCTTCTCTTTCTGTTTCAATGCATATAAAAATTAATAGAAATAGAGTGAAAAGGTGTTTTTAGCTTGCAGCTTTCCTTTCCCTGCTGAAGAGCCTCATTCTCAAACCAGGCTAAATATCCCTCCCTAATTAGTAGCAGATGCAGCACTGCATGCACAAGCGTGTGTCAAGAGGACATTTGGAAATCATAGCAGAAGGTACCGTGCCAGATAGGAAAGGAATATGTGAAGCTGAAGCAGGGAGTTGTTAGGAGAGTTCAACAGTTGTTTTGTAAAGATAGGGAGGGAAAGGGGACAGCTGTTATGGGTTTTTAGGTAATGCTGCAAATCAAGCACATGACCCGTGCTTCTCTTCAGCAGAGGTCTTCATCTGTTATTTAGATGTGTCAGAACTGCATAGGACTTAAAAGAGACACCTCCGTAATTCATTTCAAAAATCTCTTAAAACATTTAGATTTTTTCTCCTGTCTCCAAATCCATAAGCCTTTTAGTAGTGTAATGTGCACATTTTCATTTTCCATTTTTTTCTCTTGCTATCACATTGTTGTGTAAAAGAGACAGACCAACTGCAAAGATATTAATTGACTGTATACCAAGACAGACAGTAAAACTGCCTCCTACAAAGAACATAGAGGCACACAGAATTAAAGAGAAAATATTTTTGTCACCTCTTTTAGCAATGCTACTACTATTTTTTTATTATTTATATTACTTCTAATGATGTTAAAAATACAGTAATAGATAGCATATTTTTAAACGTAAGTTCAGAATTGTTATTGGGCACTTAAATGTACTTGCACCAAGCTCAACATACTCAGCCCTTCAATTTCAAATGCATCATAATGCTAAATCTCAAAAGTCTTTTTTACTTTTAGGTGGTGTTGGTTTTTTTTATTTTAGAATAGTACCACCGATAAATATTTGAAATTACATTGCAAGGTGTCGTGGTTTAACCCCAGTTGGCAACTAAGTTGGCAACTAAGCACCACACAGCCGCTTGCTCACCCTCCCCCCACCCCCGGTGGGATGGGGGAGAGAATCGGGAAAAAAAAAGTAAAACCCGTGGGTTGAGATAAAGGCAGTTTAATAGGACAGCAGAGGGAGAGAAAATAATAATAATAATGATAACAGGATATATAAAATAAGTGATGCACAATGTAATTGCTCACCACCCACCAACTGACGCCCAGCCAGTCCCCGAGCAGCGATCGCTGCCCCCCAGCCAACTCCCCCCAGTTTATATACTGAGCATGACGTCATATGGTATGGAATAGCCCTTTGGTCAGTTTGGATCAACTATCTTGGGCTGTGCCCCCTCCCAGCTTCTTGTGCACCTGGCAGAGCATGGGAAGCTGAAAAAGAAAGTCCTTGACTAGGGTAAGCACTACTTAGCAACAACTAAAACATCAGTGTGTTATCAGCATTCTTCTCCTACTAAATCCAAAACACAGCACTACGCCAGCTACTAGGAAGAAAATTAACTCTCTCCCAGCCAAAACCAGGACACAAGGTTTCTGTCAGTCTCACTCAACACCATGACTACAGTCCTTTATGTACCGGATAGGTTATGATTTACAAATACTGACCTTTTCAGTGCGTTTTTTTTACCAGCCTTTGTAGCCTAATCTAAAATAGTTTAATTTTATTATCAGAAAAAGAGAATTAAAAGGTATTTTTAAAAATAATTGGAGAAGTAGGATCAGTCTTATGGATCATGAGTGAGTATAGGAGTGCAGAGCCTTGGGTGGGCACTTGACCAACAACAGCATGACCAAGGGGGTAGAGTCGCACCTCTGGTGTCATATGAATAAGTAGCATCAAGCAGTATTGATGCAGCTCTTCTGTCCATTTCCCATTCTGAAGTGCTCTGTGGAGGAAGGATGCTTCCAGGAAACCTGGCCTTACATTTCTCCAAAGCCACTAACACAGTTTTCAGTGTTAGGAATGTGGGAATGAGGTTGGCAGCCCTGCTACTTGCAATGTCAAACATTGTCAGAACTACATCATTTTTATTCTCCTTTGGTAATGTCATAACTGCTGCCACATGGTCCCCGCTTTCCTCATTGTTTTTTTGCATAATGAAAAGAGAGGAGACAGACTTCACAAGGGCAAGGAGAACTCAACTGTGGCCTGACAAATCCATAAAACCCTGTGTGAGGGTTACAAAATAATGCCATAGGATAAGGTAACTGCCCTCGCTATGCTGGAGGAGTTCTCTTCAGTTGCTGTTTCCCAAGGGGGGAGGTGGATAATTTGGAGAGCTTCTCTGTAGACACAAGTTCAAACAAACTGACCAGCATTCACTCACAAGGAGTGTTTCCAATTCCGAAGTATAGAAAATTATTAAAGAGGCTTTCTTTTCTGAAATATTTTTCAGAAGCTCATCAAAATCATCTCAGTTCACAGAAATGTGTGGCTTTGATATAAGTGGGATATTCTAACAGAGAGGAATTGCAACTGAAAATTTGTAACCAGGCAGAAACTGCCCTGTACTCTGCTGTAATTACTTCCCAGATCTACTACTTTGCTAGCAATCATTTTCTTTAATGAACCATGAAGGATCCATAAAATGTATTCATAATATTTATTTTACTGTTGTCAAGTCAGTGTGTTCTTGCGGGATTGTGCAATCTAGAGAGCTTTATAAATACTTACAAATTTTGTTGGCAAGCTAGAGGCAGTCCAGTGGAGGGCCACTAGGATGGATAGAGGGCAGGACCACATGATAGACAAGGAGAAGCTGAAGAAACTGCGTTTGTTTTCCATTACCTACAGGAGCTTTTATGGACAAGCCAGTTTCTTCTCAGAGGTACACGCAAAATACCAAGTGGCAATGGTCACAAACTGTGACAAGAGATCATAGAATCATAGAATGCTTTGGGTTGGAAGG